>JALBCR010000586.1:0-45302 GCA_030710515.1 Abscondita cerata | reverse complement strand
ATATACTGACTTCCAAAAAATTGCAACACCTAGAAGTTGTTGAACGATTTTAATGAAATTTTCAGGAAACGTCTATTTTCATTAAACAAAGTGATGATTAAAATTTAAAAACAAAAGAACAAAAGCTTAAAAAGTTTTTTCAATAATGAGTTGCTCCGCCACTATTTGTAATGCACTCATCTAGACGGCTTGGCATGCTATCAATCAAGTGATCTATAGCTGCTTGTGGTATATCATCCCAAGCTTCTTGAATCCGTTGCTGAAGATCGTGTAAATTATCTGGAGAGTGCGGTAAATTACCCAGTCGCCTACCAATCATATCCCATACATGTTCAATTGGCGACAAATCAGGCGACCGAGCAGGCCATGGGAGGACGGCAATGTTAGATTCTTCCAAAACCGTGTTGTAGCCCTTGCCGTATGAGGGCGCGCATTATCCTGCTGGAAAATGGGATTTTGCAGCCCTGAAGATATGGAAGGCCAACTGGTTGTAGCACATTAGCAATGTAACCAGCTGCGTTAAGGTTGCCGTCAATAAAGACCAAGGGTGATCTGCTACCATAACATATTGCACCCCATATCATAACTCCTTGAGTGAGGGCTGTGTTGCGTTCCACAAAAATGTTGGATTTTTACGTTCTCCACGCATCCGTCTGACCCTCCTACGACCATCGTGGGCCCACAAGCAAAATCGGGACTCGTCACTAAACACAATTTGATGCCATTCTTGCGCCCAATTAACCCTTTCGTTGCTCCACTCTAGTCTGCGTAGACGGTGAAGTGGTGTAAGAGGAAGACATAAAATGGACGATATGAACGCAACCCATAAGATCTTATCCGGCGATAAACAGATGACATTGACATCCTAAGTCCTGTACCTCTCATCCAATCATTTGCAATTGATCGAGTTGTTGAAAATCTATCTCTTGTGGCCAAAACTCTTAAGCGACGTTCTTCGCGATCTGTAGTCCTTCGAGGACGTCCAGATCCACGGCGACGATGTTGAACCCTTCCTCGGACCATTTGGACCAACATCTCAATACCGATGAAACATTTCGGTTTACACGACGAGCAATTTCTCTTAGCGAAAGTCCGGCCTCTCTCATACCAATAATACGGCCACGTTCAAAATCACTTAATTGGACAAAATGTTGATGTTGACGTACTCTCGGCATTGTTTTCAAGTTCAGAATGAAATTGTGAAGAAACAACAACAATTTGCAAACTTGACAGTTACTAAATGGTCTAATACTTCAAATTTATTGTTACTATGTGCTATGGAAACAACAGGCAAAAAAACAAAACTACTGGCTAGATTTTATTCAAATTTTAATCATCACTTTGTTTAATGAAAATAGACGTTTCCTGAAAATTTCATTAAAATCGTTCGACAACTTCTAGGTGTTGCAATTTTTCTGAAGTCAATATTTTTGCAGTATAATTGTTAATATCGTGAAACATATAAAAGCCGAGATGTAAAGAGAACGAATGTCGGATTGAGTTGAAGAACATACAAATTATAGGCAAATCGATTTAGAAGGTTTAAAAATATGGTTTCGCCACTTAAAATACACTCTAATTAGCTTCAATTAATTAATTTAAAAACATTGCTAATTAAAACCATTCAAATTAACAAATTTTGCCCAAAATTATATATATATATATATATATATATATATATATATATATATATATGACAATTAAGGATACAATACGTACTAAAGTGTTCCATGTAGAAACAAATAACACGCATATCTTTAGGGGTGGCGGACAAGTCACGTTTTAGAATTTGCCCTTTCCATGCAATAATAGGGATTGTCTGTGTCGCATGACGAACACACCAAAGCGTTGCTAATTTAAAACAAAATCAATAACTGCAACCAAACTTAAGAATAAATTACATCGGCACCATAACGCAACTAATAAACACAGTTGGCCATGCTGGTTACTAACTGGCAAACAACTTGAGTAGTTCACTTTATTAATAAGTGACCCAAAGTGAACAAGTAATTTATCGTATTGGTTATTCTATTATTTATTTTAAGTATGTGGAAAATCTTATTTTCTTGGATATGTTTATTCTTGGATGTACACTCATGAAATTTAAAACTTGGACACCACAATTTCTGTAAACAAAAGTTTGCACATTGTGAAGCAGGCTTAAGGGTATCATTTACAATTCTAACAGCAGGTAGTCTCAGCAGGGGTTATCTTATAGAAGGACTGTAGAATGAATCATTACACTAAGCACGTTTTAGAAAATAGGTAATTTACGTTGCTTACTTAATTTTTTCTTTAAAGAATATATTTGAAGGTATCGCTAATTAAACACCATAGCTCGATTAATTATCGAATCAAAATTTTGTTTAGGAAATGTTTACAAAATAAAATTAGAAATAATTTTGATTTAAAAACGTCTACAAGCAATAACTTTTAAATTAAATCAAAAACTAAACATGGTTATTTGGGTTGACTGATTATTACTTATTTTTAAATAAATCTAACCTACTAATTATTGTAAGTTATTAAAAAAAATCATTAAACTCTCTATTCATAATATTTAGTCCTTACAAAATGTATATTTTATGACGTTTCATTTTTTCTGTAGTTAATATAAAAAGTGAAAATAAAAACTAAGGCAATTCTTATTGTCAACGTATATATTTAGTTTTTGACAAGAATTTATTACATAATTATAATTAAGATACCAAGTTATAGTTTAAAATTAAATGAAAACTTTTTTAAAATAAAGGTATTACTATATAAATAAATATAAGAAATCAATAATGGGTGTGACCTCCATTATTATTGATACATTCTTGGAGGCGTCTGCTCATTGACGCTATCAAGGTATCAATATAATTAATATTAATCGTTTCCCATGCGGTATCAATGGCTGCAATTAGTGCATTACGGTTTACTGGTATAAAATTTGGCCCTTGTTGTCTTCGGATAACAGCAAGTATTCGAGCCCAAACATTTTCGATAATGTTAAAATCTGGGCTTTTGCTGGCCAGGGTAACAGCTCAAGTTATTTTCTCGTATCAATTGCGCACAACCCGCGAAGTATGAATAGGGGCGTTGTCCTTTAACAACAAAAATACATTATGAAAATGTTAATTCAACAGATCCCGAACTATTTTTTGGAGAAAGTATAGTGAAATAAGAATACTTACTTGTTGGAAAATATAATCTTCGTCTGGATAAAACACTTCGACTGAAGGTTTCATAATAGTTTCCAAAATATCTAAATACGCAGCAGAATCAAGACGTCCATCGATAGCCCAACAAACTCTTGGACCCCGCGCTAACCCAACCCCACACATTCACAGAAAAATAACCACTTCGTTTTTAGGACATATGAGATTATTTTCGTAACGAGTTCCTTCCATTCTAAAACTATTACTAAACATTTCCTAAACAAAATTTTGATTCGATAATTAATCGAGCTATGGTGTTTAATTAGCGATACCTTTAAATATATTCTTTAAAGAAAAAATTAAGTAAGCAACGTAAATTACCTATTTTCTAAAACGTGCTTAGTGTAATGATTCATTCTACAGTCCTTCTATAAGATAACCCCTGCTGAGACTACCTGCTGTTAGAATTGTAAATGATACCCTTAAGCTCGCTTCACATTGTGCAAACTTTTGTTTACAGAAATTGTGGTGTCCAAGTTTTATATTTCATGAGTGTACCTACTGTGTTGGCCAATCGTCAAGCATTACACATTTTAATTTTTTTATAAAGTTTGGGGTTTTTAATTACTCGTTTAATTTATTGTTCCGTATTATAGGAGTGATCGAAATGTTAGTAAAATTGATTATGATTTAGTTATGACCTAACACAACACGTGACGGTAAACGTCACCGATTTTGTTGCTGTCAGAAAATTAACATTTTAATTTTTTATAGAATTTTTTACTAATAAAAATTTATTACTTCTCATATCACTAGGACTGCTCAAAATCTCAAAGAGATCCTTAAGATACTACCTCCAAAAACAAACCAAGTTAACGTTAATTTTTAACGTAAACCAGTTTGTTTTGAATTTTATTTTAATAATTAAACAATTTTTTGGAATTTTTGACGATCTGGACCCCTATGGTTCCCTTGAGGAGTCCTTGATGTCACCAACTCTTAGATTGCCTTGAGAAAGATTGGCCATCGCCAATCGAAACGTCGGCTATTAAGAACATGGTGTATCATTGACGACCCTATTGTTCCTCAACTCCTATAAGAAGGCCCAAAATTATTGGGAATCTCGTCCACATTGAATTTTTAAGAGCTTTAATACTTTTACTTTAAACCAAGTATATTGTTCCTGTTGCAGGTCAAAATATAACTATTTGTACATGTCTGTAATGTATGCTGCCTAGCCCGTAGATCTATAAATACAATTGTAAAAGTTGCCTCCCTCGACTTCCGTTTTAGCTCTTGTTATGTTCACAACGTGGTTGTACTCTAAAATTCATATATGTATGTAAGTTATAATATACTATTATTTGCGTTTTATTACTAATCAGTCGAAATAAACAACAGTCCCTACCAAAAAGTAACAAAAGAAAGATGATGATTCAATGCTCTGCCTGCGATGACTAGTTTGATGTCTTATGTCTGAAGTTATCAAAATCACAAGTACTTATAGCAACTAAAAAAAGTCAAAAAAATTTCTGTCTGCCTGCCTAAAAAATCAAAACACAAACCCCATCCAAGGTCTAATCCAAGCGACAAAGTGTCACAAGTCGTAACAATTCTATCTCGAGTTTCCCTCCTTTTTCTCATCAACGAAAACATAAATAAGCATGCGCAAAAACCCCAATCTTCCTTTTGTATTCTTAATTAAAGCAAAGGTTGGAAACAACATAATCTGACAAACTCCTAAAACAGCTCGTTTTTCTGTTGCTGACAAATTTGCAGCAATTTGCAGAATGAAACAAAACCTATTCACAACTCATCTTGTTTTTGTACATTACACTTTATACATAATGGAAAAAATACTCGCAGAGAAGATTAAAAAAAAAATACAACCGTGTCAGAAAAAAAATGCATAAGTGCGTGTGTGCTACTGTACAAGAAATACTTTAGCTTGCTATCAACACTCGTGTTTTAAGCATTTAAAGTTATAGCTCCTGATAACATTTTAAACATTCACAGTCGTTACAGTTAACTGTTGACGTTTCTTAGTTTATACTATTTATACGTGACTATACTACGGGAGATGTCGTTAGATACACATTTCACTTATGTTTATTGCTCTACAAGGAGTTAAAAGACCATCCGCTTTCTTGTACAGTTGTATACCGCACTTAAGTATACACCTCTAATGAGCTCATAATAAGAGCGAAATGCACATTAGGTGTTCTTTCGTTGCGTGTGTGCTACTGTACAAGAAATACTTGACTTGCTATCGACACGCGTGTTTTAAGCATTTAAAGTTATTGCTGCTGATAACGATAATGCACTTTAAACATTCACAGTCGTTACAGTTAACTGTTGGCATTTCTTAGTTTAAAAAATGCACTTCCAACACTAAAGAACCGTATTAAAGCCAAAATCAGGGACGGTGACATAAAAGATCTATCAAAGTATCGTTGATACTTATAACGATGAAACAATAAAAAAGTCTTGAGACCAAACAACCCCAAATTGTAGAAGAATTTGACTTTCCAGATCTCCCTCCATTGCAAAGAAATATCTCTTTAGTGAGTGGATTTGCCGGAGAAATGGATGGTTTCCATTTTCAGTTTATAAAGGGTATTGTACCTCACGCTTCTGGAAACCGGAAAACTATCTTGTTCCTTAGTTCAAACTGACCTTTAATCGTACCTCCTCCAATTCAGCTTGTTGTCGAAACTAAACTTGAATGCAATGCCTACGTACATGTCGTATAAGTACTGATAAGATTCTGTAAATAGATTTAAAAACGCGCTTAATTCAATTAAGCGTTACTCCATGTTAACGTAAACACAAGATTCCATCTCAACTCTGTACCACTTTCAGTCACAACGTTACCGTGAAGCTTCACGTCTTTTTTTTTTTGGTGCTGACAAAATTCATGTCAAAAGTTGGGGTCCAATGAGGTTTTTTACCATCCATCCCCTAGTAGGATTGCTAAACGGAGCTTAATATTTAGTATATGGGCGATGTTTTCGACTTCATGTCATCAAACTAGCTTCTGAAAAATGTTTAAATAATCGATCAAAGAGGAAGCAATCGATTGGAGATTAATCCGTCAAAGGAGAGTTTTTTTTTTATTTGGCAATTCTTACATATTACAAGTTTAACGATATGTTTCCACAGGGCATGTCGTAACTTCATGTCATCAACTAGCCTATTTGGAAATACTAAAATTGCCGATCATTTTTTCTTATAATCCATTCTGAACGTCAAGCTCAAAAACCAGAAAAAATCATTTACTCTCTTCCAGAGACTTCTGAAGGCCTTAGTATAGGGCAAGTTTCCGATTTACCTCTTTCAATCTTTCTGGCTTTTTTCGATTGATATGGACACTTAGTCTCTGAAATACTTAATACTATGAACAATGATGTTTTAATACTCATGTTTAACAAAGCATTAACTTGTTGGACCCTTATGAACGGCTACTCCACTCTACCCATACCACGAATTCGAAAAATCTAGATTAAAATTAATATATCGCAAATTATCAAGACTAAATTAACAGGAAACGAGAAAACAGCTGCAAAATTCCTGGCCCTGAAGGAAAACAATCAGGTGCATGAACGATACGTTGTAAAAGAATCTACGTAGCTAGCTCTCCGTCTAGTTACTTTAGCGTGCCTTAGCTACCATTCATATTTTTGCTAGAACCAATTGGCTTTTACCGGAAATGATGTAAAACGATTTAATGCCGTGATCCTACATAAACATGATAGATATGCTTACATAGAATCATACTCACACATCTTTAAAATTGCCTTTAAAACTCTGGGTTGTTACATGCAAAAAAAGTTAACGACAATTTTGAAATAAAAATTACCATAACATAAATAAGCGTTGAACCATAGCTCAGTAGGAAGGGAGTGGGTTGCGGGATAATTTTCCTTTGCGGGGAGGTAAATGTTTGGGGGACAAAAGTTCGCGGGGAGGAGAGTATTTCAGGGAGAAAAGTAGGCGTGGAGGAGAGTGAGTATACCATATTGAACCTAAAATTGATTATAATTCTTACTGGCATAAGAACAATACTTGTGTGTAAAACATTACTTTTCTTATTTATTTTTGTTAAAATATGCAATTACAAAATTATTAATAAATGTAGCTTCTCTGTTTTTGGTCGATTGTTCTCTGGATCTGGAAATCAGAAACCGGGAAACACTTGGTGCTCAAAGGGGAGATGGGCTGGTGCAGCTGGACGATATCAGATGTACTAAAGTTTGGTGAGTTTTGTTTCGGAACATAATTGGCTTTATAGACGTAAAGAGCCGATAGCCCAATAGGCATGTATCAGTCTAGGCTGGTTGGTTCCTGGTTTTATATAAAGCCACCAACATTGTGGATTGACTCCCAATTACAGCAACTGTGACAAAACGTTATCCTGAGAGGCTTAAAGTGGGGCTAACTGAGTTCTGACCTAAAGTCCAAAAATGACGGAATGATCTTGTGACAAACTTCTGACTTCGGCAATAAGCCCCCGGAATAACCGGACTTTACTTTAATGTGTAATGAAGCAATTGCTTCTTGTATCCAAAGACACTGAAATCATAGATTGAAATTACTATAAGTTGTTGATGTCAAATTCCTTAATAGCTTTTACACACACACACCAATTGTAGAACGGGACAAGTGCTGAGAAAATAGTGATTTTGCTACATCACACCAAGTGTACTCTGGTTCACCTGGGGGTGAAAGAAGGAATCTCGCAAATGTGCGGCTAACTTATTCGAAACTGGTTGTCTGATTTAATATCAGTAGAGTATAAAAACGAAGACGTTCTGGTCGTTAGCGTTATAATCAACATCCTCGACGGCGGTCTAGGACTTCTGCTCGACGCTAGAAACACTGGCAACAGTTAGAGTGAGTATGTTGAATACGAGGATTGGGATATCTCGTTTCTTCTCTGCTTCCTTAATGCTCTCAAGCATCTTGATTTAAAATTATCAACATAGGAATTGAAGACTGGCGACCCCTTGAGATTCAGGACATAACTGAACAATTTAGAAGCTCAGTCTGCTAACCTCCAGACTGGCTCATTCAGCGCAACTTTGAGGTTTGTTGGCACATTACCGTTTTGGTGAAGACTGTGGAAAGACCCGGGCAGTTTAACCGATATGCCAGATGCGGTTGGTTTCTTAATGAACCGCTCTGGTTTATGATGCAAGCCTGGGGGCTGGCTGGTGCAATCGGGAATTTTGACGGACATTGACTTTTATCCTATTGCAGTTGCTCTTTCATGGCACTTATCACATGACTGTAAGCTGTCGTTCATGCCTGAGGATTATATTTTAGGTTGACGTTCTGTGTTGCCGCTTCTTGTTGCTAATGTATAGTAATGTCCTTGAGTCATAAAAGTGACTATGGGGTAATGGTACCGTAGTGGGGGGGAGTTGGCTTCCTGTCGGGCCATAGGTATTGATTAAATCTATTTTCGTATAGGTTCAAGTACTGTCCGATCTAAGCCTACAGGTGGTCAACAACTAAGCCAGGGTTGGTATTCAATCTGCTGACTTCTACAACTAGGGTTGGATTCGTAGCGGTTGTATTTTGTAAAAGCCTAGTTAGGCTGTTATGGGCGTGTAAGTTTTCCCGAGTCACAGCTAATAGATAGGGTCGTTACGGTTCAAATGCATACGCACAAAAAAACTAAAACTATTTTAAAATCAAACCAATAGATGGATAGAGGTTACCAAAAGTTTGTTTCTAAAAGTTAGTTTGACTTTCCGCAAAGATTTGTCTTCTTATATATTTTCCTAGTCAGTTACTTTGCTTGTAGCCAAGTGTCCGGTATTTTTACAGCTAAAACAAAATTCTTAAACTAATGTTGACAACTAACTGATTGATAACTGACTACGAACTATTGTTTACGATTTCTATTAACGACCCCAAATTTTAAATGGTTTTGTTAAGATTTTATTGTGCGACAGAGACGTCATCTTCAGATTTAATTCTCAACGTTGAATCCAGTTTAATATTAGATTTTCTTTACGTTGTTTTTATACTACACATACCCCGTATTTAGATTTAATTCTCAACGCGAAATGTTCCGGTTGCAGTTTCTATTCGGTAACCGTTTCATTTATAAAGCTCAGATGTATCGAGCAACAGGTATGTATTTGGCAAAGTAGGTGAAATTTGACAATAATAAGACTTTTCGCTTGGTTAATGTTTGATTCTTCAATCATACAAGCATTGCTGTTCTTTATATTTTTGCTTTGAACTTCTTGCAGAAAAAAGTTATTTTATCAATTTTTCTTGAACGAAATGTTAAATTCTAATTTCCGTTCCAAGTTGGAATCTATCCTTTGCTTCAATGATGTTAGATTCCAAGATAATAAGAACTTCTAGACAAGCGGTGATATTAAATAACTGTACGTTCTGAACAAAAAAAAGTTTTTAGTAAAAAGATGATGAATAAACTTCGATCGATGAGGTACGAACCTTGCACAATAATTATAAGTTTCGTGAGTAAACTTCTGTAAACTTCAAACTTTTTTTGGAGGAAGTTTTAAACAACCCATTCAGCATTTTATCACGGGGTAGTTAGGATTTGGTTTTGGGGAGGGTTGAAGGTCTTTACGCAAAGCTTTTTTTGCATCTGCTTGTAAAATAATGCTATAGTGCTTACTATAGATTAAAAAAAAACTGGTTAAAAGTGAGTGAGACAGAATTAAATGCGTAGTTTTCTGATAAGTGATAAATCATTGCGAAACCATTATATTGCGCATTATATCATATTGTTAATCTGGTACCATAAATACTTTTGTATCCTACCATTTACAATGTTTTGTTAGTACCACAACAAAACAGTTTTTTTGCGTTTAACAAAATGATATAATAAACACGTTTAAGCAATTGATATCATTAGATAACATAATGACCTGAGTTACATAAATAATTCTTAGAGAACAAAATTACTTATTACAATTTTGACTTGACAGCTCGTGCTTCAACTTTGAAAATGAACAAAATCATATACTTGTGTGTTTTACTGGCATTCCTTTTTCAAACAGGTGAGCGACTTAGTCTAAAACTAACAACTACCAAAATCTATTTCCAGCATCCTCCTTAACATGCTATACGTTGCAACTCGCAAATTCCAACTGCAACCAATCAAACCAAAAACGGCAGTTTGTGGTAATCCTATAACCGGATACAAATCACTTTGTTCATATATTGAAACTTACGGTAAGTTTTTCCAAATTTTCGAGATGGGGTATGTAAAACGGATGGTTTTCAGATCCTTACAGAAGGATGTACAACGTAGAAAGCTGGATGCCAGTTAGCAAGTTATCATGATTCCATCAACACGGTCAAAACTAAACCTATGCTCCCGTCCATCAAATATAAACGTAAATCGGTGTATATTATGCGAAAACAATTATTGTAATTCTATTTATTACTAACCAAAATTATCGCACAACTTTGACAAAAAATTAAAAATTTTTTTGTAAAACTATGGTCTTGGTGGGATGTTGCACAAATCTGTCTTGCACAGGTTGCAAAACATTACTTTTCCTTCAATTTCTGGATCGACGCAACGTTTGAGTTCTACATCCTGTAAACGTCCGATGGGTACCAAATCGCATGCCGTCTCCACTTCGAATCCTCCATGTTTTACGTCTACAAAATATAATATGTTGTATTACTTTTTAAAACTGTACTTAAACAACTCACCATCTCTAGCAACGTAAGAACACACAGACTGATAACCTTTTCCCGGTATACCACAAGTGACTTGTTCGTAGTTTGCTAAACAATTTACACCGTTTTGAGAGCCGCATTTATACGTGTAACATTTTAAAGAGTTTACTAAAACCAAATATTTAGGTAACGCTTTTGTTTCGTTTTTAACTTACCTACTGCGACTAACGTCACGAAGTGTTAAGCAGCAAATTAATTTTGTCATGTTTAGTATCACAGTCGCAAGTGTAATAATGTTCAATGTAAATTGAAAAAAAACATTTCAACTTCTGATAAGTTTAGATTACGAAGGTCACATTCTAAGAATTTTGTTTGTTTTTTTCAATATATTTGTAAACAAGTGGAGTTCATCAGCAAACTACTAGAATTTGGTACTAAATGTTTGTCAATAAGATTTTTGCGTCAAACGAAATTTCCCATAGACTAGATGAGAGCCAGCAATTAGAAAGCAAAAGCTTTATTTTAAATAAATCTACGTAATTAATACAGAAATGATAATGTAAAAATAACGACAAATGGATATACCAAAGTCGCCATCAGGCGATTACTATTCAGTTATAGTATTCACCTGGAGTATAGCAATTGAAACGTTGTGTATATTTATACTAAGTGACATAGAAAGAAAAAAACACCCAGTAATAATGAATTTTTTGAACAATTTTGGTATACTAGTGTATACGAATTAGATTAGTAAACGATCACAATTTGATAAAAATTAAACTGTTAACTTCTTCAAAAAACTTAATAATGTGTTGCTCCACCACGATGTCTTGTGCACTCATTAACACGTCTGGGCATACTTCTAATGAGGTGATCGATTTCTTCTTGAGGTATCTCATCCCATGCTATCTGTAACTGATGCTGCAAAGTCGCTAGAGTTTGTGCAGGGTGAGGTAAATTGAGTAATCTTCTTCCCATAATATCCCAGACGTGCTCGATAGGCGAAAGATCGGGAGATCTTGGTGGCCAAGGCAACAAAGCAATTCGATTGGCCTCAAAATGAGCCAAAGAAACCCTAGCAACATGAGGTCGTGCGTTGTCTTGTTGGAATGTGCTGTTGGGGATGGTCTGAACATAAGGTACAATATGGGGTCTACGACCTCCTGGATGTAGTGCTCAGCGGTCATGTTACCTCTAATGAAGACCAAAGGTGACCTACTTCCAATAGCAATAGCTCCCCATACCATAACTCCAACTGTGTGGTGCACATGCCTATTCACAGAAAATTGGGGATCTTGTCTTTCACCGCGCCGTCTTCTCACCCTTGCACGACTGTCATGCATACCCAAACAGAATCTGGATTCATCACTAAAGACAATTGAATTCCATTCTTGGTGCCAATTTGCCCGTTCTCTACACCACGCTAGACGATAACGTCGATGCTCTGGAGTCAGTGGTAGCACAAAAGGGGACGGTATGAAAAGAGCCCAAAGGTTCTTATCCGTCTATAAACGGTTCGCATCCCAATCGGTCTTCCATGTTCTTCAAACCACTGGTCTGCAATCGCCCGTGTAGAAAAGAAGCGGTCCCGTAAAGCCAATAGTCTAAGACGGCAATCTTCGCGTTCTGTGGTTCTTGGACGACGTCCTGTACCTCTCGCTCTTCGTGTACGGCCCTCTTGGTTCCATGCCCGAACACAGACTGCCACAGTGTTTAAACTCCGTTGCGTTCTAGCG
The DNA here is from genome assembly GCA_030710515.1 of Abscondita cerata. Taxonomy (NCBI): domain Eukaryota; kingdom Metazoa; phylum Arthropoda; class Insecta; order Coleoptera; family Lampyridae; genus Abscondita; species Abscondita cerata. The sequence goes on along the minus strand of JALBCR010000586.1, from coordinate 32,749 downwards.
GCTATTACTCTCACAGACCAACCAGTCTCACGCAATCCCACAATTCTATCCCTATCAAACTTGCTTAATTGCCGAAAATTATGGCGTCTTTGTACTGGAGGCATTGTGATTGAATTAAAGCAGCTCCTTGAAACGCAATTTAAATCGCTTAAATGACAACTGTACTTACAAATGCTTAATTCATTATTTTAGGGCTACTTAATCGTAAGTGTTATTGAATGAGGTTAACAAAACAACCGCTAGGGGCAATATTGCTAAAAAACTGATTGTTTTTTATCTTAATATAAACAAATGTATTCCCAAAAAAAATTTACAAAATATTCATTATTACTGGGTGTCCTTCTTTCTATGTCACTTATTATATTTAAAAATAAAAACAATTAAAGATCAGTAGGATGTATTTATTTCACATTAGGGCATCATTACCGTTATTATTTAAATCATTGCAAAGGTAGGTAAAGCTCGGGCAAGAAGAACCGCCTAAGTTTAATTTCCCATCAAAACTGCTTCAGACATCCGACAATTTTGAAAATTTAAGTGAAGAAAGTATACATGTTTATGAATAAAATGTATATATTGAAACCTGAAATTTTACTTCTTTAACTGCATTTGGTCCCTTTTGCCTAAACGTATGGGCATGAGGAACCACGACCATGGACAAAAGGAATTTCAATATAAAATACGTAAGGTGTAACGGTAGCTGTTTACAAATACTAAGAACTAATATGAAGTGACGGCTCTACCGATGCAACCTAGAAAGGAAAGGACACAATAATATTGGGCTCGAAGTAGCGCATCAATGCGTGGAAAATCCCGTATTTATAAGCGTTAACACAGCAGTGACCGGCTGAGTCGGTGAGATGGGAAAGGTCCTTGGGAGAACTAAAAGAAATAACTGCTGCGTAACGAGGCACCACCTGCTGGGTAACGGAGAGAAATAAAACCCATCAACAGGAATTCACTAGGTTTTACTTAGAGTCAAACACGCTACAACAAACACAAATCAAAGAAAAACAAAACACATACAAATATAGCAAATACAATTTAAAAAAAATATATTCAAAGAATCTAGGAGAAATGAGAGACTCTGTCGCATGAAACTTGCGTGCATTAGCAATACCCAATTAGTTATAGTTGGCGTTCAAGTATGTCGCAATTCAGTTAAGTTTTTTGTTTATTCACCCCAAACTAAAAGTAGCATACCAATTTAAGATCGGTGATTAAGGAAACTCGACGTACACACGTTACGTACACGCGGTGACTTAAAAACTAATATTACACTCATTCTAATACGGAATGTAGCTCTCGCCAATCCAAAAAGCCTTTTGTTTTAGCTTACCCCACAATAATAACAGCGCTCCAACTCTGAGGGAGTTAGTGCCAACAACAACGAGCGTCTGTGGATGGAGACTATCCCGAATGACAATTTGCTTAAACGCTAAGGATACAACCGCTTGATGTCGCGTGTACTTAAGTTTTGAACGCATGCAAAATGAATTTGATCCTTAAAACAATAACTTAGCTGTATACTGATGCATGTAGTGCTGATAAGTTGACAGCTACTCGAAGATCAGTAGGATTTCTCTGAGAAGAAGTAGACGACACAGCTCTGGAAGCAGATTGTTGTCTTTGCAATTGCAGGCGCGCCGCGTGCTTGACCCCAACCGCTGGAGTATGATCGGCCGTGTAGCTTCGAGGTTGACGACAGCGTGATAGCAGGCACGTTTTGTGTAACAAAGGATTTCCAATTGCTCGTTCCAGCGTCTTCAGGAATTCTCCAGACAGTTAAATTTAAGTAGAATATAAGGTCCAGACACGTGTTAAAGCATACGTTGTAATTAGCAATTAATACAACTACTAAACTAACTAATGAAATAGCAAAGAAAACCACTTACGGCGTAAATCGGTCGGATCTATATTTCCGCACACATTTATTGTGCAATTGTTGAAGCCACGTTGAAGTTGCACTTGTAATTTTTAGCTTCGTAAAACACAGCCAATCGCCCAGAAGGAAGAGAAAGTTCCAAGATGACGGCTCGTATTTTCGATTTAAAATCCCGAAAATACCAATTCACCAATAGGACAATTTATTGCATGCACGGTAAATTTGATTCTCGCCGCAACGCGCAACTCGAGGATTTTAGACCGTAACAAAGGGCAAAATGAACCATAACTATACAGGGTGTCCCAAACAAAGTGGCCTATTACACGTTTATGAAGAACTAATAGTATTTAAATTTTGAAAATTTGTAATAATATATAATTTATACTGATCTTTAATTTTAAAATAGTTTTGCTTATATTACACTTCCAGTTGTGCCGAAGTCATCATCTTCTTTATGTTAAATAGAATGATATGTTTTTTATGATATTTTTGAGTTTAGCTCTCAATTTAAAACAACTTTTATTAAGGTTTGTAATAACCACTTCCTATAGTTTTGAAATATCGTTAAAATTTAAATCGCTTAAATAAATAAAAATACACATTGGGTCTGTTAGTTTAACGAATTTAATACTGAGCTCTTACAAATGTCATATATATATCCCACCATTATAGTGTGCACATGATAGGTGCGCCGATTGTTCACAAAAGTTCCATTCTATCCAAGTTTACCACACTTAGAATTTCCGTAGGTGTCTCCCCATACAAGACAAAGTGTATTTTCTTCATCTGAATCACTGGCTTCTTAACTGGCGCTTGGGGAAGTTTAAAAGTAAGTTGTTTACTTTGTGGCTGATATTTGCTAAAATTTATGTTTTTTCTTTTGTCGGAAAATTTGGATTTTACCGTAAATTTTAAATTTCTTTGTTTGTCAATTTTTTGGGCTTCTTTTATTGTGATTTTCAATTCTTGAGAACTTTTCTTTCTATTTCCTTTTTTGGGATTACGATAGTTGTTGTGATCTTATCTTTTATAGTTCCAGTTTTCATGTAATTGCTATAGAAGAAGCACGATGGTATAGAAATGGCAGTGGCAGTAATGATATTCTGGAAAATTATCTTGCACATTTGTTTTAACTGATTATCTAAGATGGATTTGATGGTCTTTGTTAGTTAGGTTTTATCGAAAGTGTCATTAGTGTCATTATTTCCAACTAGCAAAGTTGTTGTATAAAATTTTGATTATGCGATAATATTATTTTGTTATGATTGTTTTGTGGCTTTCAAAAGCAATTATATTATATAAAAATTTCAAACATAAACATTTTGCTTTTAGATACTAAAATATTTTTTATTTTATCATAAAACGTGTTTATAATGAAACTATAAAATATCTAAAATAGCGATTATGAAAATATTTTATAAACGTTTTTGAGTTTAACTTATTCGACATTTTAGCTAAAGAGATGCAATTGTTTTAAGTAAGTTTTATATCTATATTCAAGATATGCTACGCAACTGTAATATATCAGTAAGATAATTGTTTTCTTAGAGTTTTTAGTTCTTACAAAACAGTTGTATTAGACCATTCATAGCAATAATTTAGCTTTTTGCAGGAAAACGCTCTCATTCAAAGATGTTTTAAAATATTTCTTTACTATTTTGTAAGTGCTATTTTGAAACAACTATATAATTTATATGCAATAATATAGTATTTTGTTATTAAAATGTAGAAGTGAGCTACTGTATAAAAGCAATAAACAACAATTTGGTCATATTACGCTCGCATATACATTTAAATAAAATTGTTTTATTCTGGTAAAATTATGTGCAAGTATTACACTTTTATGTAACCACAATGAAATATAGCTTAGTTGTAGCCAATTTAATTGTTGCAGTGATTACGATTATAAAATAGTTTCCTCTTTCAAAATATAATTTCAGACTGAGTTCTTATGTTTCCGGATGACACACTCTCGTTATTAAGTGGCTGTAGCAAATACCTAATATGTCTTCTAGTGGGTCTTTATTAGCTATCAGGCAATGGAAAAAAGTTAAAAAGTGGTGCTTTTAGAAGAAAAGTAAAAATGCGTTACAGATATTTTACGCAGTGCTGACAATCTGGATTGGAATGAGTCATTAGAATCAACTGAAAAATAAATGTATTGATGAAAACATTGAAGAAATCCAGCGAAATTCATCGTGCTCGCCAATTCTTGCAATTGATAATTCAGAACAGGACATTGGCAATGCTGAAATATCAATAACTTCAGAATACGATGACGATGACGATTGTGAGCAAGATCAAACATCCGAGGATTTAAAAAATGCGGAATTTAGAATGAACTTATGAATGTGGGCAGTGTCTCATAATGTTTCGCAAATGACACTGCGAGATTTATTTAAAAATATAAATCAAAGATTCCGAGTATATTACCCCAGGATCCAAGAACATTATTAAAGACCTGTCAGACTGTTGTAGTGACAAAAGTGGAAATGGACAATACTGGCATCACGGGTTGGAATTCTGTTTGAAACAAGTTTTATTAGCAATGCCAAATCGACCCACACATGTTTCACTGAACATAAACATGGATGGTTTACCACTTTACAGGAGCAGCAGGAAAGAATTTTGGCCGATTTTATTCAACATTCATGAATTACCTGAAATAAAACCGATGATTATTGGCATTTACTGTGGGCAGGGAAAGCCATCCGAAATATCGACCTATTTAGCCCCGTTTGTTGAAGAATGTAAAATTATAACTTTGGAAGGCCTAATTGTAGATGGAAGAAAAGTTATTGTACAAATTAGATGTTTTATTTGTGATTCACCTGCAAGGGCATTTATAAAGGGTAAGTCATTTTGATCATTTTTATTATAATATACCAATACTAATACAATTGGTATTTGTCGTTTTCTAGGAGTATCTAATTTTAATAGTAAACAAGGATGCCTAAAATGTACGACTGTGGGAGAATATTCTCACGTTTCGCGTACAGTATACTCTCCGAGAGCAGGATGTCCAAAACGAACAGATGAAGGCTTTCGTGCAGGATTATATGGATCGCACCATAAAAAAAGAGTACTCGCTTATGGCATTGCCAATTAATATGATTGAAGATTTTCCTGTTGGCGATTCACTCCATTTAATTGATCTAGGTATTATGAAGCGGTGTTTGTTAGGATGGCGAGATGGTAGTTTTGGAAACTATAAACAAAATGGTGTGCACGTGACATTGCTGCTGTATCAAATTTTTGAGAGCTGTAAATTACCTTCTGAAATTCATAGGTCCGTACGTGGGCTAGATGTATTGTGCCACTGGAAGGGGTCAGAATACCACTCGTTTTACACTACATCGGGATAGTAATACTTAAGGATATGCTTCCAGAGGATGCTTATTATCACTTCCTAAAACTTTTTGTGCAGTAACAATATGTTCATCAGGATTTCATAAAAGTTCCTTGATTTAGCCCGAGCATTGTTAGATGACTATGTAGAAACGTATAGAGATAATTATGGAGAAGATTATATATCTAGTAACGTACATAACTTGACGCACTTAGTTGATGAAGTAAAAATATTCGGACCTTTATCCAGTTTTTCATCCTACCCATTTGAAAACAGATTGTATCAGATTAAAAATTTACTTAGAAACGGTCATCTACCATTAGCTCAAATTGCAAAACGGTTTAGTGAAATAATGCAATGTGAAAAGGACTCTTTGATAACAAGTGATAACTGTAAGACAAGTTATCCTATTTTGGTAAACAAATTTCTTGGTGGATTTTTAGAAAAATATTGTTGCGGAAAGGTTTAATGTTATCTAATAGTCAAGAAAACAAGTGGTTTTTAACATATGATGATAATATTGTCGAAATGCAGTACGCGTTATTAATTAATAATACTCCAATGATACAAGGTAAAGCGTTAAATAATATTGAAGATTGTTTCACTTCACCAATAAATTCCTCGTATTTAAGTATTTTTAAAAGCAACTCACTAAATTTTTAAAGATGTCGAAGTATATGAAATAAAAAGTATCAAATGTAAACTGGTAGCAGTAGAATACAAAACATGTATTTCTTCATTCCACTAACACATACTTTGTAATGTAATTACTCACTATGTTTTAACAGATAATGAACACAAAACTGTTGTCAGTTAAAGTAAATATTTTAATGATTGAAAATAGTTAAAAACTAAAAAATGTATTCATGTAAAAAACAAAAATAAAAATATTTCCACTATATAGATGTTTACTCATTTTAATAAGGTTAAATCTTCATGGCAGTTTTCCTCCACTACATGTTCCTGGTCATCATCGCTACATACTTTTCCTCGCTAATTACAGTCTAAAAATTCAGAATAAAATAATTATTGCAAATATTTCTCGTTTATTACAGATTATTCTAAGGTAATACTTATTTTGCTACGCACATCAGAGGTTATTCCTTTCTCGTCATCAGCTCTGGAAGTGCTAGATTCCTTGTCGAGTTGGGTCACTTTTAATCTTTCCTACAAGTGAATTTAAGTTAAACACTTACTTTTTTTGTAGAATTGATGCCATGCTAAAGATTACATACTTGATACAAACCTTATAAGAAAGATTGTTTGGTCTCCTTTTAGTCTTAGAGGTTCGTAACATAGAACTCTCATGCCGTTTCTTTGAGTTTCTTATAACATTTTTGAAAAACTCTTCGCAGTCTTTTAGTGTAAATGTTTCATCTGACATATTTATTATTTGGAAAAAAGGTGAATGGTATTTTTGAACATTTTAAAAGCTATTTTTTCTTTATTATCTCGAGCTCTGCCGGCCCAGGAACATAAAGTCATGAACTTCCGTGAAAATATCCTGTCTACTAACAAATAGCAGTTATTTAAACCGTTGCCATTTCCTTTTTGCCACATATATAACTAAACTTTTCAACATAATTTTGTAGTTTAGTTTTATCACTTAACAATATTCTTTCAAAATTTTCCACATCGTTGTATGTTTCTATAATGTTGAAAGAAGTTTCATCGGATGAATTACTCCTTTTCTCACAAAATCTACAATTTTTATTGTTTGTGAATTAGTAAAGTTGATGTTGCTAACCAAAGTGTCTAAGGTGGTTTGAATTGTTCCTAGTTTTCCGGCAACTTTTTCTTGAACTTCTTTAGAGGCCAATGATTGCAACAAAACATTTTGATTTTCCATTATTATTGTTTGGTTAGTCAAAATTTTATCTAGTTTTTCAATTATAAGAGTCGAGTTTGAGTTTGTATCTGTAAGTGATTCATTATCAAGCGGCAAATATAGAGACCTTAAATCGTTGTTATTATGAGCTACCAGTTCATCTGTCTGTGTCAGTTCCAGATATAATTGGTTATTGGTTATTGTGCTGTTATTCACTTTATCAAGTTTTTGTGATTTTGTTTTTTAACGGTATCATTGACGTTGTCTTGATCATGTGCTGCTTCATTTCGACTTTCATGCAATAATATTTTCTCTTGAAGCTGGAATAAAATTAAATATTTTGAATACCCACAGAGGTCGTGTTGACAATTAAAAGCATTTAGTGTATGTTCCTTTGGAGAAGCATAGTACTTACCAAGCAAGACTTCGCCAGACCGTTAAAATCATCATTTTCATTTCTTTTTAGGTAAATGAACTCTTGGTCGCTTCATAGTTCTTTGTACATTTCCATCGAACTCCGACTCTGTGTCATCATAGTCTAACATTCTTTCTAGTTCGCTCTCAGCTGTACTATAATTTAAAAGGTGGTCCTGTTTCAACTCACATTTAATTGAAAACCAATTTTCCTCTGGCACACAATCGGGAATCTTCGCCAGCGCTCCGCGCCAAATTTTGGCCACCACAAAATTCCGTTAGACTCCCATGCTGTTGGAACTATAGTTAGTTGCTTTTTACCTTTCTCTATTGTTTGTACTATTTTAAACATGATTTCTTATTATGTTTCTCCTATAATCAAAGAATAAACATTAATGGACATTACATATGCATATTATTAAGATTTTGCTGAAATGAATGTTGAACTTACCAAATTATTTTGTTGGTGTACAATACTAATAATACCAAGACGCAACCATAACAAAATCTAAACAGACACATATGAAGAAAACGATTGTACGATTGTAACCGCTAAGACAACGACGGATAACAAACTCAAATAATCATGCCCAAATGGTTATGCTATGTATTGTCGCAATAAAACAATAATAAAATAGGTATGTTTTATAGTGGCTTCTGTTCTAAGCTTATGATTTTATAAGTGCAACCAATAAGCTCACTATATAATACAAATAAATTTTATAAGTGTATTGAAAAACACCTTACGCAAAGAATTGTGAGTGTGTTATAACCTTGGTTATAACAAGCGCCTTAGTAAAGTAAGCATAAAGCAAAACTGTTAAATAATGCTGATTTTGTAACGCTTACAAAATAGTTTCATTATAAAAATTACTTATCGTAATACTTTAAAATAAATATGTTTTATTTTGTTTTAAAATTTGCGTTTCTGCGATGCTTGCGAACTATACTTGAAATGAAGAATTTCCGTATAAACAATGGCACAGAGCCGGATTAAAAGCGAATTTTAATTTGTATTAATTTTTTCATACCGCACTAGTTTTGGATCAAAGGAATAACATGTAGGTACGTACGGTAATAGTATATTTCAAACTAAGGTAAGAAAGTGCTATATTGTAGACCGCGGGGCAATTGTTATAAACCGAGCCGAAGGCGAAGTTTGTAATTGCCCAAGGTCTTCAATAGCACTTTGTTACCACAGTTTGAATACAATTTTTTTCCCAGCCTCTTTCATTTAACATAATTTAAAGTTGAAATTTCAAAAATTGAATACTGTTGTTTCCTTGGAAAAAATTGGTAGTAGGCTCATTTGTAAAGTATTAAATCGGTAGTAGGCCCATTTGTCAAATATTTTGACATTTTCCGGGCATCATGTTTGCTTTGGAGTGACGTATGTACTTTTCCTCCCTAGGTATGCAAAGTACAACTTTCCTCCCTCAAATGAGGTGTGAACGATTCAACTTTCAACCCGGCTGGGAAAAAATTAGTTAAATATAGTACATACGAATATGTATAGATAAAAAAAACAAAACAGACCGTAACTCAAACTTTTTATACTCATTTTTCTTGCTACCTGGAACGCTATGGTTAATAATGAATAGTAAAGGTATACCGGAATAGTGAAACTATAAAAAGTATTGTTTGAGAACAACGAAAATTCTTTTGGGATGATTTTCAACCCTTACAACTTATAATAAATTAAATGGTCCACTCGACCAACCTACCAATCCGATGGTGACAGAAAAGTGTAGCTTGCATGAAACATGAGACTTAAAGAGATTTAAATACATACTTTGATTTTTAATTCACCATGTTCTCTAATATCATCTTTTAGAAATGTTTTCCAACATAGACGGCATGTTTTTGTATTTAACGAAATGTCAAACTAAATGTAAAACTAATTGTAAAATAACCAAAAATGCTGTTTTATTTCGTTTTGTGAAAATCAGAATTATTTTCACGTTCCACCTGCGTTTTAAAATTGTCCACTCGTTATGAAATGTCAAATTTTAAATGCATTAAAATGTCACATTTTTCATAATTTGTTATTGATGACATAACTAGTTATGAAATTAATTTTATTCACAATCACTATTGTAATGTGTGAATTGCAAACTTTCTAAAGGTTTGAAAGTTTGCCGTTTTAACTGTAATGACTTTCTCATGGGTTGAAGGTAAACAGCTGTTCGCTTTCAACCCAAGAGAAAAGAGAGAGAAATAAATAAAAGACAAAAGTTTCAATGTTGCTATGGTTACACAAATCGCTTCCATTTTTATTGGTCGAAGCATGTTACAAAGGTTTTCAGTTTATATTATTTCACTTCAAAAATGTAATTGTGAATAAAATAGTATACATACCTCGGTAGAAATTCCATTTCATCCTCGCGCTCTATCCGACCGACAGCCCTCGGATGAAATGAAACATTTTCCACCTCGCATGTAATATACTAATTTGTACTCATTGCTTAAAATTACCATTTTCCCGAATTAATTTGAGTGCGGGAAGTAAACATTACCTACTGTAAGCAACTGTTTCAGATTATTTTGACAGGAGTAATAAGTAAATCAAAACGGTTTGAGAAAGGACTGTATAACTTATTCTGTGCTATAACTACATTTACCTTATTTGGTTTGGAAAACTAGCTTATCGCTCGTTTTAGTAAATACATACTATGCATTCGTCAAAATTACTCTTTTCATAACTGGTTACGTAAATGATTTAGTATCCATAATATAACATGTATTGATAAGGGATCGTCAACCTATACTACTCTCTGAGATCAAATGTAAGAACCCAAAAACCTCTTATTATAAGATTCGACTTCATTAAAAAACTAGATCCGGTTCTGCTACAAATTTTTCTTATGAGACGGCGTCCATATTGACTACGTTTTTTAGAATAATTTTTAACAAAACTGTGTTGCATAATGGTGGCGTTCTACACAATTTGATTTTATAACAAAACATCAACCAACTTATTAATTTTCAATTAAATAAAATTTTCTCCATGTGAAGGCGCATTAAAAATTTAATGCATAATACATATATAAATCACAATAAAAAAATTTCCAATCAAATTTGGCATTGCATGTGCTTTGACTTCTATAATCAGCCAAACCAAAACATGATTACTACTTACGCCATATATACATTCAGCGTCTTTAAAAATAAAACATCACACCATTTTTTACACACAGAAAATAATTAAAAATACTTTTGCATTAACTATATTTCATTGGCGACTTTTGTAGAATTAAAAAGCAAGTATTAAACTCAATATATAATAATTATAAAACAAGTTTTATAGGCATTTCATACATGTTGCAAATAAGACAAAACTAAATGTAACTTAAGGTGGGTAATAGAAACGTTATAAAATATTTTTATAATGAAGTTCGTTAAAATTTTATAAGAATTGTAAAAACGTTTATATAACTATTTTTTTAGTTTTCGGCATACCTTACAAAATGAATCATACTGCTAAATTATTGTATAAAAGGTGCCCATTTTGAGTTTATAAAGGTTATCTACACATATTAGGAACATTTCTAACACTTAAGTTATTTTATAAAATCAGTTTTGGAAATGTTGTCTCCATCTTTATAAAATATGAAATTGTTGGTTGGTTGTTGTGTTACTCAAACTTTTGATCTCTGGTGAGGAATAGAGTACTTTTCCTTTTCAGTACATGATTTAGAAAGTGCTTTCTGTTTAACTGCTAATCTTTGCATTTCTTTACATTTTTTCATTTCTTCAGGTAATTTAATTTTTGTTGTTACTTTTGCTTTTTCTGTTTGTCATTCCTTAGAGCCTCTTTAACAGGAGTAGAGGTTAATATCTCAGATTTCTGAAATTTTTGCTTTCTTTTTGTTTTCTTTGATGTGATTCTTGATAAAGGAATTATCGAATTCAATGAAATAAATATTTTGAGAATAGACCATACACAGCGATGTCCAATGGCTGCATTTTATGGGTACTGTGAGTAGGTACAGAGAGAATTACGACGTGGTTCAGAAGCGTATTATAAGTGAGCATTGTTGACTTCAATAAGCCTTTACGAAAAACTTCATTCGGTCTAAAATATAGGACTATTTACCCAACCGTTATCACTTACAAAAATCCACTGAGCCAGGTGGAGTTCCATTTAGGTACCTCGAATTTCTTTCTCTTTCTCGGAAATATAAGCGCTAGAGAAATGAATTTTCTTAAGCAGAACAACAACATAGTACCGTAGCAAACTGACCTTCCTTAACAGAAGAAATCGATCCCACTTATTTTTCTTTAAATGTTATCATTTTTGTGGCTCCTTGGCAGAGGTTTGATACCAGTTTCATCGACATTGTATTTATTGTCCAATTCTATTTTATATTTTTTCACGAATACTGGCTAGATTCTAAAAATACCTCCACTTAGGCTTGTGAAACCACATGTACGGGCTATACTGATCGGTTTTGAAACTCATAAACTCAGCTTAATATGTTTTCTCCAAAAATTTAAATACCACCGCTCGCGTGCTTTACCGTTTTGATAAAAAATTATGGAAAGGTTGTTTTGATTGGAAACTCAAACGCCAAAGTGCAAAAATCTTGTTTTGTGAACCCATAAAATCGAGCATCCATATCTTAGATATGTTTTACCAATTGCCTTCCATATTTTCGGAAAATACGGACTTAAAAACAACCAAGCTCCTTTTTTAGAAGAACGTTCTATGAAGTGCTTTCGTAAAGTTGGATATGGAATGTTAAACTCTATTGCAGCCCCATGGATAGTTTTCGTCTTTTTTTTTATTGCATTTATAACTAGCAGCATGGTTGCCTCTGTCCATGCTTCAGCTCTAGTAGTTTTGCGTTTGTATTTAAAAACCATTTTCTGAAACAAAATAAATTAATTCAATTTAAATATGAAGATGGGCAAAAGAAACCGGGCAAGAAGAATCAGGTTCTTTTGACTCGGTTCCTTTTGCTCAAAACGCAACTGTAACAGTTAGATATTTATTTAAAAAGATGAACTATAGACAGTGCATAACTATTTTTAGGTTAAGTATGACATTGAATGCTGTAATACACGAAAAAGTTTGATTTCATTAGTATAACCAAAATTCCAATTTGCATTTCACCACTCAAATTTTTTAAAAATTGCTATAAAGCAACGAACGTAGCACTGTGGCCGAATTCTTTCGTTGTAAACACAAAACAACTGCGACCTCTTCTAATATAAAATTAAACAATCTGAGCAGCAAATTTAAATTTGAAAATAATTAGCTGGTTTCTTTTGCCTACATGGTTTTTCTTGCCCGAGTTTCCTATATACCAATATAAAAATATTATGCCAGCATGTCTGCATGTGTATGTTTAAATCTAAATTTTTAGATCCAAAATATTTCTAATTTTACATCAATGTTAATTTTTAAAACAACTACAGGTTTATTATTTTTCAGTTGCAATTACAATAAAAGTAAATAAGCAAAATTGTATTGTTGTTTCTCTGTTTTTGTGGCTTAAAATAAACAGAAGTGATAAATACCTAAAGGTAAACCATATAAGAAACTAAATACAAACAACATTCAATAGATCTATTAGCTTAGTTAAAGCGTTTTGCTAATAACTCGTAGGTCGTGGGTTTGATCTCCCAACCAATACATATATTTATATAGGAATTGTGACTAAAATGAAGTGGTGGTGGAGAACTTAACTACCACGTACGGACGGACAAACCAAAATAAATATTAAAATGATGAACACACTATTTTTGAATTGTAAGTTTGTTATGCAAAGAACAAATTAATAAAAGAGACTGATGAGAAATTAACGTGTTTCTCTAAGAAAGAGAAGAGAAGGTAGGTACTAATAGGATAAACATTTCCATGTTAGGTTTCAAAATATCAATTAAGGACTGTTATAATTCTCTGTGGGGTTGACATCGCAACCCCATTCTAACCTATTCTACATCCGCGTATTACGTATGTAGTAAACGCGGAAACAATAACAAACAATTGCAAGTAAGCAAATGCAAACTCAGCTTGCTTAACGGCCATGTTTATTAAGTACACTAACCTACTTCGCATGTATAAAACGAAGTGGGTACAACAACACAATTCAGTTCGGCAAAGAAGTACGGTTCAACAGTTCGTCTCATCAGTTCAATTCGGTTCCCGAATTCGTCAGCTCAACGCACTGTTCAGTTCGCCATCATACGATGTAATCCATTCCGGGCCACCGCCTTCCGTACGACACAGAACACCGGAATATCAGGTGACATCGCATAGCACGTAATACGCCGATAACTACGTGCTGACAACAACGTTTCCATTTATCATTAGAATTAGTATAGCTCGACTACGCTATGTACAATAATAAACGCTGCTGAATTCTAATCGAACAAAACCCTTTCTAGTTTAATCACGTCGAGGTCACCACTGTGGCGTTTAGGTGTATTGTGGATTGATCCACGATAAAAGTGTCGATAATTGTTACGTAAAAGATAGGCAAAAAAATTGTTTTGCGGTTGTCTTCTTTGTTGCGTTGTGGGGGCGCTCTCGTTGGTGCTTGTTGTGGATGCTGCGTTTGGTGCGCTCCTTGTTGGCGCTGTTGTGGATGCTGCGTTTGGTGCGCTCTCTTTGGCGCTGTTGTGGATGCTGCGATTGGTGCGCTTTAGTTGGCGCTGTTGTGGATGCTGCGTTTGTGCGCTTCTCATTGGCGCTGTTGTGGATGCTGCGATTGAGGGGTTTGTCGTTGCTGCTTTTCGTTTTGTTGCTGTTGCTGCTCCAGATGCGAATTTGTGCGTTGTGTGTGCTGTATTCGACAGCTTGTGCCCGAGCTCATTGCTCTGCGCGTCCTGTATATGACAGGCAATGAGCGTTAGAACCAGACGTCCAAGTTTTGTGATGTGTGTTGGCGAGCATGCGGCTCCAGCGCGAATGTACGTCAAAACTTGGGCCTGTTGGTTCCGTGACGTGTGTGTGAGTACGGTTGACCGTTGACGGCTATTTCGTCGAGACGTAGTGCGTCGTGATCGTTTGTTTCTCTGAAGCAGCGGTCGTTGCGTTTGTGGCTGCTGCAGCGGTCGTTGTGTTAGTGGTTGTTGCAGCTGTTGTTGTGTTTGGGGTGTTGCAGCGGTCGTAGTGTTAGTGGTTGTTGCAGCTGTTGTTGCGTTTGATTGATCACTTTCAAAGTGAACAGTAGAGTCATCCGAATGAGAAAGAGCTCTAAGTATATCAACTCCTGTTTCAACGAAATTATTTTATTATACTTTCAATTCAATAACTACATTTTTTTACCACTTACCAAGTGTAAGGTATTGTTGGTTTTCCTCTATGAATACCTGTCAATATCATCATTTTTAAAACGTTATTGTATTGTTTACTCTTCGATATGTCGAGCTAGCTTTTAAATCATACCTATACGCCCAATAAACATAATTTTGGGAAGCAAACTACTTTTTTTCAACGACTCAATATTTTTTTAAGGTAGACATATATTGTCTGTAACAGATCCTTAAGGTCATAATTATTTGCTGAATTCAATTAAACAAAGTCTCACTTCAACTATTACTATTTTCATTTTTCTTTGATTTTCTAAATCAAAATTTTTGTTTTTTTAGTCTAGTCATATTTGTTGCTAATGACACTTACATATTCTTTTGTTGTTGTTTTTATCAAATCAATTTTGATTTTTAAATGCTTTTGTTTCACAGTGTTAAATATTTCCAAACAAGCGTCACTTTGGCAAAGATCTAACAATCTTGACACTTATTTTAAACGTTTCTAGGTCTGATCAGCAGCGACTTAACAGAATCCACAATACTATGCTAGAAGAACTTTACAGAACATTGGCGAGTGTAGATATGAAGATGAAGGGTTAAAAACAAACATCATGAGCCTAATCTCAATCCACACACCGTCATCTTTGCGTCAAACATTATGTTTATTTTGACCAAATGCTTACATTGCACAAAGGCAGCAAGTATCTAGAAATTAAAGACGATTGAAATTAAATTGAATTTTTGGAAACCGTGCCTACTCACTTAAAGATCAGGTAGATGACCATCTACCTACATTAAAACTATAAGAGACACGCGTTCTGTCAAGAGCAAAGTCTAGAAACATTAGGTTTTAAGACAGACAGTACCACTAGCTCATATCTTATGGCACATAAAAGCTAGGGTGACAGACTTTACGAAACGCATCGCCTACCTGAAATTGGACTGACTAAGTGCAAGAGATGATGACGCGGACTGACTAAAGATTCAACTTTTTTTTTTTTTTTTTTCTACTATTTGTATGATTTTCTATAATACAATCAACGTGCCAAATGTGGAGGAAGCAAGCGTATAAAGACTGTTATGCACTTTATTGTATATGGAATTATAGCCACTTTTACTAATTCTGAAAAATAGTAAATTATTTGGCAAAAGCCAACTGGTTCTAGCGGTGACGAAATATAAATATAAGCTAAGTCACACTAGAACAGCTAATTCAGTTTACTGTGACGGGAGATCCTTCCTTTGCTCTGCGAGTAAAAGAGTCTTGAGTCCGTCTAGATTGGTCGTAGAGCTAAAATGACATTTATGCTGTTTACGTTACAACCTAGACGAAGAACGGTGCAGATCACAAACGATTAATCATCCATGAGTGTTTAAAGGTGTCAGCGGAGATTGTTTTCAATCAATCCACCTGATTCCTTTTCCTTCAGAGCCAGGCATCTTGCACCTTTTTCTTGTTTTCTAGTTAGCTTTTTCTCAGTTCCTTTGAATTTGTGATATGGTTGGAGAGGGTCTAGCAGGATAATTCTTCTTCAATCATGGATATTAAAACATCATCGTCCATAGTATTGAGTGTTTGAGAAACTAAATGCTATTCACATCCATGCGAAGAAGCCTCCAAAAGCCAATATGGAAGAGAGAAAATTATCTATTTTAATTTTTGATTTTGGTGTTCAGAATGAATTCTAAGGAAGAATGTAGGTGGTGGTCAATTGTGCCGACAGTTGCCGGAAACCTCCAAAAAGGGCTAGGTAATATTTGAATATTTATCACCAATCCGACGTTTTGAGCCTTTTAATGTTTATTTGGAAGTTTTCCATTAAAATCTCTGAGTATCAGCTAAGAAAGCATTGTTAACAAATATTAAGCTCTATTGCTAATGATTGTATTAGGAGATGAATAGTGAGAAGAAACGCAGTTAGACCACTTAGATTGCCTATTGATAGCCTACTTGTGATGGAATTTTGTTTGCATCAAAAAAAAAGATGAGAAGGTTTGGTAATCATGTATTCACACTGAGAAATATACCGTGTGACAGTTTTCAAAAACTGTCACAAGTTACACTGATCAAAACACTTTCAGATTTTTTGCTTTTTAAATCAAGATGTATTGCGAAATTAAACGCACCTTATTAACGATAGATATGGAAGTAATTAATAGGCATGCTGATATTAATGTTGGGCCAAATTCTGAAAACGACACCACTCCAAAAATAAAAGATTATTCTTTGAGTGTCAAATTGATTGTTTCTCATCGATTCCGAAGATGCTGACCTCAAGAACAAATTCAAGTTGGCTCGTGAGTGGAAGGAGGTGAAAAAGGCTTTGAATTAAGTGAAGAGCGGTGCACAAGTACAAAACAATTCAAACTGATTATGAATTTGATTTAATGATTTAATTAAAGTGGATAAGGAAATATAGCAAATACAACTTAAAAATACTAGGAGAATATATGAGAAGTAAAAGATTCTGTCGCAAAAGACTTACGGGCGTTAGCAACAACAAATTAATTAAAACTCGCAATCAATATGTCTAAATTCAGTTAAGCTTTTGTTTGTTACACCCCAAATTAAAGTTAGCGTACCAATTTAAGATTGGTGATTAAGGAAACTCGACGTACACACGTCACTTACACACGGTGACTTAAAAATTAGAATTAAACTCGGACTAGTACGGTAAGTAGCTCCCGCCAACCCAAAAGGCATTTTGTTTCAGCTTTACCCACTTTATCTCAAGCGCCCAAGCTCTGAAGGAGCTAGTGAAGACAAAACCAAACGTCGGTGGATGGAGTCTACCCCGAATAAAAGTTTGCTACACACTAGGGGTTCAAACTGTTTAATCTCACATGTACGTGAGCTACAAACGCATGCAAAGTAAATAGGTTCCTTAAACAATAAACTTAGCTGTGTACTGATGCATGTAGTTCAGATAAGGAAGGTTTTTGCTAACGACAGCAGTTGACAGCTATTAGAACATCGGTAGTCATAGGATTTCTCTGAAAAGGACTAGACGACAAAGCTCGGAAAGCAGATATGTTCCTTTGAAATAGCAAGTACGCAGCGTAAGCGACCCTCAACCAGTGGAGTTCATTGGCCGTTGCAGCTTCGAGGTAGGCGACACCGTAGTAGTCGTCATGTTTCTATAGCAAAGGATTCCTTAATTACTCGTTCTAGCACTCCCAGGAGTTATCCAAATGGTAATATACTAGTAGAGTATGAGGTCAAGACTCGTGCTAAAGCATACATTGTAATTAGAATTAATACAACCACGATACAAACAAAACAAGTAGCAAAAGAAATCACTTACGGCGAAAGCGGTCGGATTTATATTTACACACCAATTTAACTTAGAATTATTGAAACCACATTAATATTTTATGTGGAAAATCTCAAGATGTCCGATCGTAGCATGCGCGCCAAATTCGATTTTTGTAGTAACGTGCAAGTCACGACAATCGTTACTCAAAAGGCTTGCGACCTACGTTTGGGTTCTAACTATTTGAACCATAACAACTTGGTGTATTTTCCTGTATTTATAGGAAAGTACAATTTGTGTTTTATTATTTTATAACAAAACAATGTCATGGCGTCTATCAGGAATGAAATGGATTTGTTCAATTTCTAAATAAGATGTTTTAAATATTCATGGGGTACGCGGTATCTCCAAACCTGACACTAACTTCTTGGTGATTTCTAGAAAAGTCAAAGAAGCAATCCTGATATTTTATCCTTTAAACTAAATTCTCACGCAAAGCATGGAAAAGCTCTAAAGAAAATTTAGTTCATTGTCAAACATTTTTTGCAAAGTTACCCTGAAAAACCATTTTGAAAAACCTAACTTTCATTTACAAGCCATGGAAAGAAAATTAACAGGTAGAATTAACTGAACAAGTTCAGCAAAGAATCTAGCATTTGAAAATGAATTTGCATGGAAAAAGTAAAGCCAAGTAAGATTTTTTATTTAGCAGCAGTACCTCCTATTGAAAAAAGGCAAAACAAATAGGATTGTCCTTATTTTTACCTAAGTGAAATGTGTGTCTAACGACATCTCGTGTAATCAGGGACACGTATGAATAGTAACAAACTAAGTTACACCAACAGATAACTGTAACGACGGATGAACGTTTTAATGCAAATCGTTATCTAAGCGATAACTTTAATGCAATTACACTCGAGTCGATAAAGCCAAGTATTTTTGTACAGTAGCATACGCGCACAAAAGAACACCTTTATCGAGTCGAGTGAAAATTGCATTAAAGTTATCGCTTAGATAACAATTTGCATTTAAAACATTCATCCGTCGTTACAGTTATCTGTTGGCGTGGCTTAGTTTGTTACTTATTTTTACCGCCCATATTTGCCTTTCCACCTATTTGTATTTATAAGAAAATTGTATGGAACAACATCTCAAGCATTGGGACTTATCCACAAGGATGAGTTCTTAGAATTTCTTATTGATGGTGAAATTTTACGGAAGGGTGTGAGCTGCAACATAGAAGATACGGTTTTGTTGTTGATGATAAATAATGATAGATTTAGCATTTATATGCTACTTAAAAAAATTTTAGTTAGGTTTGGAACATTTAAGTCCAACCATATTAATGACTACGTAGGATTGCGTTTCAACGCCGGAAAACGTAAAGGTGGGATTCTGTAAATTTGAAATTCTGCCTTTTGATCTAAATATTTTCCAGTACCTTCCTCTTCTGAAGAAGCTTGTTATTTCTCTAGGATCAAGCTACTAGGCATTAATTGTCAATATTTTGGTTTTAGACTCTTAAATTGATTTTGCGCTAAGTTACCTGACTTATTTTGTTTGTCGACTCATAACCCAAACGTGGATACATCATATGGGACAATTAATGGCATTTCTGCCAAGCGATAACAATCGAAGAATCGACTTATGTAACTTAGTTTGTCGACAAAGTTGTTTTAGTACAGATTACTTTCCGAATCTGCTACGTTAGCACGAGCGGCACTAAATATCACAACATCTTATTGTTACTAGGTGGCTTTTTCCATTTTTCGAATATAGTTGATAAAGGGTGTTTATTTATTTCTTAAAATTTTGTTTAATTTTGCAATGCTTGCTGTGTTGAGGTTACTGGTGTTTAAGTTTATCTACCTCTTCTCTTCGATTTTTTGGTTTGTATACAAACGGGATAAATTTTAATCAGTAGTAATTTGGAAATATCAACTGATTCTAAGTACGATTTAGTTTTGTTGGCTAATTCCTGATAATTCAACCTGCGTATAATAGACCTAAGAGAATTTTTTGGTACAACTTTATAAAGTCTAATAACTTTTAGACTGACTATAACTTTAATCTTTCAAATTCTCTTATGTTTCATTTAAACCCAGTAGTGCTACTTCTACAGCACGTACGTGTATATAATGTTTTCAATTAAGTTAATTAATTTGTAGCTGTGCTTAGCAAAATGGAGTCACAACTTCTATAGACAAACAACTATAGTTACCCTTTGATAGTTTTGGCAACACGTAATTTCGGGATTTGATTAATTAAAATTGAAATCCAAGATTCGTAAGTGAATGATTTATTCTCTCAAACATTAAATTCTAGATTGAACAACAACGTGGATTTAGAAGAATTCCTCTTACTTCTCAAAGAAGCCTTTTACAATAAACCGGAAAACACATTTTTCTTATTTTTTAAAAATCACTTCAAAATTTCTAGTTTCCATGAAACAGAAAATATGGTATTTTAGGACTAGAGATAATTTATTTATTTTTCGGTCAAATCACACTAACTATGTAGGTACTAAGAGTAAATTAAGTGAATAATTATAACATAACTGAGATAGTAGTCAATAGTAAGGCAGAGAAAAGAACTAAACATATTGGAATTGTTGCATAAGTCATAGCGGCACGCTAAACAAACAATTCCTCCGCCACATAATTCATTTTAAAACAAGCTCTTTGTATACGACTCCGGGTTCCTAAAACTCAATTACTTTTAGTTTATTTCTGAGTCTCTACAGAAAAACTTACCGTTTGATGGTAATAGTACTTTCAGGCACGTGGTGGTAGTGTTGGTGCATACTTCAGTAGCAAAACTGTATCTTTCATTTCCGTCTAAGTACTTTTCATTTTGGTCTGAGTGACATTTGTAGCATTTCAAAGAATTACCTAATTAATAAAAAAAAAACTATTAAACGCACCAACTTTGAATGAAATCTTTTCACATAATTGCACCAATCCACGAAAATGCTCCAAGTATTATTAGTTTCATTTCCAACGTTATTTTACGAATTATTGTATCTACACGTTGTTCAAGTATTGCTTATCTTATCACGATTAGTTTTGGTTACTATCAACACAGTACGAGGATATATTGAAAAATTCTTAGCCTACTATAGAACCAAACAAAATTTCAATGTCAAAATATTTTATTACTCAACATATTCTCCTCTTAATTGGATACATTTATTACAGCAAACCTGCAACGTCTCTAGACCTTTCAAAAAATGTTTCTTCTTGCTCTGCAAACCAGACCTCCACAGCTTCTATTACCTCCTTGTTGGAAGAAAATGTACGACCTTTTAAACTTTTTTCAGTTGAGGAAAGAGGTGATAGTCGGACGGAGCCAAATCGGGTGAATAATGGGGGTGTTCTAGTAATTCAAACCCTAAATCACGAATTTTTTGCATGGCAACATGAGATTTGTGTGCAGGGGCGTTGTCCTGCAAAAACAAAACACCTTTGGATAGCTTTCCGCGTCTTTTCTCTTTAATATTTTCCCGTAGAGTGGTCAGTAATGTCGAATAGTAATCTCCAGTTATTGTTCTACCCTTATCCAAAAATCAATCATGATTACTCCATGGCAATCCCAAAAACTGAAGCAAGAACTTTTCCAGCAGATTTTTGGACACGAAACTTCTTAGGTCTTGGAGAACCAGAGTGTCGCCATTCCATCGATTGTTGCTTTGTTTCTGGATCGTAGAAATGTACCCAAGTCTCATCCATAGTAACAATTTGGTTTAAGAAGTCTACATCGTTCTCAAATCGAGCACAGATCGAACGCGATGCTTCTACCCTTGCACGCTTTTGGTCAACATTCAATCATTTGGGGATCCATTTTGCAGCAATTTTCTCATGTCCAAATTGACGTGAACCATATGATGAACGCGTTCGTATGAAATATTCAGTGCTTCAGATATTTGTTTTAACCCAATTCGACGGTCTAATAGAATCATGTCATGAACTGCATCGATATTTTCGGGGACTGACACAGAAACTGGCCTTCTTGATCGGTCATCATCTTCAATGGAAAATTTACCTCTTTTGAAGCTTGCATTTCAACTTTTGACGGTCGCATACGAAGGACATTGATCACTAAGGGTATTAAGCATATCTTCGTAAATCTGCTTACCTCTTAACCCTTTTAAATACAGGTACTTGTTGATGGATCGATACTCCAATTTTTCGATTTTCACAATTTCGGTGGACATCTTTTTCATTTAATTTATTGCGTGACTCTGGTTTACTTTTTGACGTCAAACTTTATACTGACACTTCTAATAAGTTATTGTTCGTTGCTATGGTAACGCAATATTTTGTTTATGCAAGGAACTGGTCTAGACTAACTAGATATCAATACATCCTCGTATAGGTACATCCATTGATACATCTTTTGTACTAAAATCATTCGTGCAAGTTACAGCGCATTAGTCAAATTCGTTATTGTAATGTAGTGAAGGTTACTACCAGATAAATAATATTTCAAAAGCTATGAAGTGTATGTTTTAAATACCTGGAACCTAAATTTATAGTTTTTTATGTGATTTAACATTAATTAAAAACAATTCACATTACTTATTCTGATTTACAACGACCGATGGCTACAAATTGAAAACAATTTTGCTTTTAGTTGCCGACACTGATTACTATTTTAACCTTACTCTGAAAAAAGTAAGAGTGTTTATATTCCTATGCTTGAATTAATAATGTTTATTTTAAGTTCCTCTGTCTTACGAATATGTCGTCAATATTTTGTACATATCTTTGAAAACTAAAGATGATTTAAGAATCAATCAAGAAACCGTTATCTTATTGATTATACCTTCCTGTTAATATAAAACGCTGAAATTTGAGATAGCACCTGTGAATCCGCTAGCACGATAAGGACAACACCCTGAAGCCGCCATTTTTTTACAACTGTTTCTATTTATCTGCTTTCATTATTTAATAACTTTTATATTAAACAACAATATTCTCCCTGTGAATAAATTAATTAATTTTAAATATTTTAAGAAGTAAACATGACTGCATGTTTGTTATTTATTTCATTAAAACTAATTAATTATCTTATGTACCTTACTGTAAATTTGGATCTAAATCTCATTACTCAATGTTATAATATTTAGTTATATTCTGTATTTAAAACTGTGATTACGTATCTGCATTATTAAAAATTAATTTTGTTGAACCGATTTTTTATTCTTAAATAAAATAATATGAGCAATCGGTTTCTTAATATACCATCGAAATATTCCCTCTATTGCGGACTTTTTTACATTTTGGACTGCCAACGTTTTGCCCAGCTATTATATTAGCCGTGATTTTATGGATCAGAACGAAATAGCTGTCAGTGATTCTCAGTGTTTATTTGCAATTGTACTACAATATCTTGCAGGTGACTTACTTTCCAATAAGAATTTTAAAGAGTAGTCTGGCTTTAGAGCATACACAAACCTGTAGAACGGCTAGGGTGGTCTTTATATCAAAGACTGAAAACGAAGACACCACCAACCCTAAAAGTTTATAGAGCAATTAGATTGATGTCTTTTCTGATCAAGACGTTAGAGTAATTACTAGTTAATTATAGCAAGACAAGAGCGCTTACCCGGGTCCCACTACACCGGAATCAACATGCGTATAGGGTACGCAAGTGTACTGTCTTGTACCAGATGACGAATAAGTTAAGTAACCTCATTAGAGCAAAAGGAAATCACTATTTGTGCCTTTTTATATATTGTAGAGACTTTCGATAACACCTCAACAGCTCCATGGTTCTTGCTATGGAAACAAGGCAGATTGACTCTCTGACTGTCAGATAGCTAACTGATAGACTCCTCCGTTGCGTGAATACCACCAAAGGATGGCCTCAAGAATGAGTGTTGTCGCCCTTGATGTGGAATCTACTGTTTCTTTGCCTTTTCTTTAGCAAAGGGATTCCCTGTCAGGCGTATGTTGACGGCATTAGTATACTTACATAGGGCAAACAAACTCACTCTTCAATCGTACAAAGAAACTCGACGGATTTAAGCCAATTCCGGTTAGTGGGGCAGTTATTGGTTTCAGTAACTAGGTACAAAACTGAACTAGAAAACACCTAGTGAATGTTACTAACAAAATCATCAGGGCACATAGGGTTTGGTAACAGACTCGCAACAAATAGGGTTGCTAATAACGATATAATGCGTTAGATGTATTACATGATGGTTCGTCCTATTTACCAACAGGAGTTTTACCACCAGTAAGAGACTGAGGAAAATCAGACCGTTGGAAGAATTTCCTTCCAGCGCTAAATGGCTTTATATGCTGGTTTACAGAAAGTTCAAGAACAGCTGAGGATTCTGTTGCAGGGGTATTTGTATGTGGGTCTTACACCAAATAGTATGCGTGCAGTTGATCCTAGATAAGGGGTATGTTGGCAAGCATATCAATTTTATGTACGATAGCGAGAAGATCATCTTAGAGCTGAGCAGCTTTGTCGTCAGTTCAAGGATGGTAAGAACTTGTAAAAACTGAATAAACGGGGGCTGTAATAAGACCACCTTAGCTTGAGTTCCGGATCACTATGGGATTTCCGACAACAACCAGAACCCTTCTATGGTATTGGCAAGCACACAATACGAGAAGTGCTCTGGATTGAGAAACAAAACACCATGTAGAACATTGGGTCAGTTTACCAAAGCTGAGGTAGTCTAAAACTAGGAGACTTCACCGGCAAAAAGCACAGGCAGTCAACAGAAACGATAGAACCCCGATTTATCTTCTTACTGAATGCTATCTAAGTATCCCACTGGACTAAACTGAACTAGAAAAACACCAGGCAATGTAGTTATTAACAAACCACCAGGGCACAGATGGTTTGCAGCAGAAGTTGGAACTGTTTTGGAAAACGTTTCTTTGAATTGGACGATATTACTCCTCTTAATCCAAGGTAAGTCCTGAAATTAACTGACTGCAGGTTTTGCAAGTTCGGAAATGGGAAACACAACAATCAGTACTAATTCCGTGCTACACATCTCAGGTTATATCTTATCTTATCTTACAGCAGGCGATTTGATATCGTTTTTTTAGTCAACTCTAGTTGCGATTAATGATCGAAAATAGATGTTTTATAA
This sequence comes from Abscondita cerata, assembly GCA_030710515.1. NCBI lineage: Eukaryota > Metazoa > Arthropoda > Insecta > Coleoptera > Lampyridae > Abscondita > Abscondita cerata. The sequence goes on along the minus strand of JALBCR010000586.1, from coordinate 7,645 downwards.
ACAGCATACACGTGTATAAACAAATTTTTAATAATTAATTTTATAAAATAATTTAATTTTTCTTTTTAAGTTAAACGTGAGAATCAAAACTTTACGTTTCACCCGCACCTATATTTAGGGTTGTATGTAGACGGTACACTTTATTTGTATTTAAGCCAACCAAAGTTTTGAAGGGATGTAAGGTACGTGATGCGAACACACGGCCTCTCCGTATTAATGTCAACCTCACCTGCAAGCTGGTGCATCCTGCTTCTACTGACAAGGATATGGCGACCAATCTATTGCCGTAATAAACAATACAAGGGCACCCTTTGCCTTTGAGTTGAGAAATTGGCTCTAAAGGCGGATGTACTGCAGAATGCAGAGAACGGCATAGAGAAGAAAAGAGAGGCTAGGGCGTATCACCTGGGATTAAAGTTCCAAAATGGATGAGTCCTAGAACATAATAATGGCTGCACTTAGAACTAAATTATCGTCCGGAGTAAGTTCCTCAATCGGATCTCCGGGAGGAACGGTAATGAGTAAAGACATGAAAAGAATAAAGTTGCAAGAACAGATAAAGATAGCGACTTGAAACGTAAGGACGTTGAGCCAAGCAGGAAAAATACACAACGCAATAAAAGAAATGGAACGAATGAACATAGACATCCTTGGAGTCAGTGAAATGCGATGGCCAAATTCAGGAGAAATTAACATTGATGGATACAAAGTAATTTATTCAGAAAGAGAAGATAGTAAATGCAATCAAGGTGTTGGATTCATCATGAAAAACGGTTTGGTGCATGTGTGAAAGGTTTTACATCCATCTCAGAGAGAATAGTACTTGTACAAATAAAAAGCAGTCCTGTTGATATCAACTTAATACAATTATATGCTCCAACAAAAGTCAAGGAACTGTACAGAAAAATCAGTTTATTAATGAGCAGACTCAAAACCATGAGGTCAATATTCTGATGGGAGACTTAGTGCCAAGTTGGAAGAAGGTAGATCATCAGAAGCAGTAGGACAATTTGGTCTGAGAGAAAGGAATACAAGGGAGACTAACTCAAGAATTTTGCCTGCACATATGAGCTGATAGTCACCAACACATGGTTCGAACAACCAAAAAGAAAACTGTACACCTGGAGATCTCCTAAGAACAAATCAGACAAGATAGTGAGAACCAAATCGATTTCCTGATGATCAATAAGAGGTTCAGAAACAGCTGTCAGTCAATGAGAACTTACCCAGGCGCTGATATAGGATCAGATCATGTCCCACTTGTAGAATCCTTCGCGGTGAGATTAAAGAAAGTAAAGAACATAACACTATACCAGTCAATCTACAAAAATTAATGGAGCAAAAAACTAAAGAGAAAGTTGCTCAAATACTTAACTCAAATATTCAAACAAGTCAAGCAGGGGGCATAGAAAAGGAACTAGAAAATCTTAAACAAACCATTCAAACAATCAAAGAAGACTTTCTGAAACCAGACACCCACAAGAAAGATTCTGGATGACTGACGAGATCCTAGCACTAATGGAAGAAAGAAGAATCAACAAAGGAATCAAATAGAATACCGGAAATTACAACAAATAATACCAAGAAAATCAGAGAAGCCAAAAAAGGAAATGATAGAAAAATGTGAACAGATAGAGAATACTTCCAAAGTAAATATGACGAATTTAATGTACACAAAAAGTGAGGGAATTAACGGGAAATTTCCGGACAAAAATGTAGAAAAATCCTATTCTCAACAAGAAAACATCTGAGCAGCCATCAAACAGCTTAAAGACGGCAAAGCTCTGGGGTCCGATAAATACAGGCAGAGTTCCTAAAACTCCTGGATGATGGCAGTGACAAGAAAATTACAAACATATTCAATGAAGTATATGCAACTGGAAATATTCCTAAAGAATGGCTCAAATCAGAATTTGTAACATTACCAAAAAACATCTGTTAAAACATGTGATGACTACAGAACAATCAGTCTCATGAGCCACATGTTGAAATTGTTCTTAAAATAATACATAAGCGAATATACAAACTGTGTGAAAAGCAAATGGCACCAAATCAGTTTGGTTTTCGAAATGCAGTAGGCACAAGGGAAGCTCTGTTTAGTGTTCAGATTTTTTCCCAAAGAAGCAGAGACGTGAATTGCAAAATTTTGCATATCTAATCGATTACAAAAGGCATTTGACCGTGTAAAACATGATAAAATGGTGAAAATACTCAATAAAATAGGAATAGATAAGAATGATCTCAACATAATTATAAACTTGTACTGGAAACAAGGGGCAGTTCTAAGAGTAGAGGGTGAACATACACAAGAAGTCAAAATTCAACGAGGAGTAAGGCAAGCGATTCACATTTTCCGACACAATTAAAGGACTACAATTACTCATGAGCAAAGTACACTGAACACTAGCAAAACAAAACTGTTAATAGTCAGTAAGAAGAACATCAGCGGAGGACACTTGTACATTAATCAGAGCCAAATTAAAAGAGTATTCCTTGGCACCATCATCAACCAAGACTGGGACAACTTACAAGAAATCAAATGTCGAAATAGAGCATGCACGATCTGTATTTAATAGAATGAGACCACTATTCACAAACCACCACCTTAACCTCTACACCAAGCTCAGACTCTTGAGATGTTATGTATTCTCGGTACTTGTATGGCGTAGAAACTTGACAGTCAACAAAAAAACAACGGCAAGACTGAAAGCCTTTGAAATGTGGCTATACAGGAGGAAACTTAAAATACAATAAATAGATAAAGTAAGACATTGTGAAAATTGTGAAATGCCGGAAACTCAAATACCTAGAACACATAATGAGGAATGAGAAGAGATACTGCCTGCTTCAACAAATCCTCTAAGGCAAGATCAACAAAAAGAGCCCAGGAAGACGAAGAATATCTTGGTTCGCAAACCTGAGGAAATGGTATGAAAAGTCATCGGCAGAACTGTTCCGGATTGCAACAAACAAAATCAAGATCGCCATTATGATAGCCAACGTTCGAAACGGACAGGCACCATAAGAAGAAGAAAAAAGTTTTCAAGTTTTTCGAGTAATTAATGATACTAGCATCAAGATCGTCCATTATCCGTTCCATAAGTCGCGTCCTTGATGACGCATTTTGCACTTTGGGCACGCAGTCTGAAACACGTTTAGAACCGATCACGAAATGTTTAAATGCTTACTTAATTTTCTAATTTAAAATTTGCATAATTGCTATATTTTGCATCAACGTATGTAGTTATTTTTATATTTTCATGCATACACAAACTAAAACAAATAAGACCTTTTGTGAAAAATATAATTTCTTTAACATTTATTTTTACAAAAATATAAATATAATTATCGAATGTATAAAAATAGAGACTGAAGAAAACCGAAGATCTCCGGAAGAGTTACACAAATGATGCTCTGCATTTTAAACAAACGCTGAAGCTCGTGCAAAGATCGTTGTTTAAAACATACTCTTTGATTGGTTCGCGGCCACCACCAATGGCAGGAAGCAAAATTTTCTTACAAGTACGTGGCGTGACCGCAATCGACTGTGTGCAATGACGTATTATTAAACTTATAACCGCAATCTTCCTGTACCTTACTATCGCAACTGTAACATTTATAACAAGATGCTGAAAAAAACAACTTTGTTAAAAGAAACTTTTGATTTCTTACACTTACTTGCTCTAACTAATACTAACATGAGTATAAGTACAAAATGGGCACATGTGGAAGACATTGCTTAACATCTGCGTTATGTTATCATCTGCGCTGTTTCCGGTCCATACCAAACCTTAAAAACTTACAAAATACGATTAACGTACTAAAAATATGCTTATCACAATTTTTTAGTAACAATTACGGTTACAACACCATTGTAAAACATTTTTTGTAAAGTGTCCATAATGACAATTACATGGTTATATTTTGACGTATTCGTCAGTTAATTATACTTAATGGCATTTTGCTTCAGAATAATTTGTTATGCAAAACGTTTCAATTTTCTTCATTGTAATAGTTTTTAAGTCGTACAGTAATGATAACTATAAATTCAATAACTTTGTTGTTCATTTAAAAAATATTATGTGGAAATGAAAAAAATTTCTCCGTTGCCGAAGTAACTATTTTTTTAAAACAGTAGATTCTGGGAAAGAAGGCACTTGCGTTATCAAATTGTGTAATAATTCAATGTTTATCTAAAATTGAAAAGAATTATTTGACTCATTGATCATAGTGTCTCTTTCTAGAACCAAATGATCGGGGAATGGAAAGATTTCATAAATTAATTCCGGCAAAAGAATTTGTAACAAGATAAAAATCGTTATCCCAACAATTGCGACATTATCAATTTCTAATGCGCGCTAAATTCTACGCCTTTAAGGAGGCAACCTTCCTTCCTTTCAAACATTCAGACCCTAAAGTTCAAATTTAATATGATATCGACGTTTTCGGCCAATAACAAATCAAATCTTCTGCAGAAAGTGCGTTTTTAACCAGTCAAGACTGACTTACTTTTTAATTTAACTTTTGTCCACCGCGTTTCTCCAAAAATACCCTATGTGGAGAATTGAAACAAAAATTATTTGAAAAGACGAAGACAGACTTGTCGGAAGAAGAGTGGTTAGAGACTGTACCCAAGGTGAGTCGTCGGAAAGTCATTCGTGACCACCACAATTTTTCATAGTCTGACATGCTGGAGTAGAAAACTGTGGCTCAAATCGTACGGAAATACTATTGGCCCAAGCTTAGACGCGACATAGCGTTACGTCAAAATCGTAGCATAACTCCTTAAAAGTGTATCTTTCTCGGCTAACTTTAAGTTTAATGGCCAAGGCTAAAAATTCAAACATGAACGAAATAACACTTTTTGACAGTGGTTACCAATAAAATGTTTTTACTGATTGTTTGATTGCTCTTTATAAATATTTTATTTGACGTTCTTTGTTAAACGGCCTAGCAGTATTTGAAAGCATTTCATGTTGTCATCGTCTTTAGTACAGTTTTGCTATTCATCAAATCCGCTATGGCAGAAACATTCACCATGTTCATCTCATCATCTGACTACTATTTTCGAGGAAGAAATCAAGGTAAAAATAGGTAAACTTTCAGTGAGACAACAACATGTTTTCGACGTAGTTTTCCGCTCTTTCTTTACCCAAAACTTTGTTGTTACCAGTTATTTTTTTCTGGTCATTTCAAAATTGCATCAAAATGAGGAGCATTTTTATTTGACGACCGACAAACACCCATTCATTCACTTTCACATCACCTCAGCTTAGAAAATTTTGATTGAAGATAAGCAGAATCGTTAAGTTTGAATTGGGATATCTTAAGAGGGGCCAGAAATTCCTGGCAAACAAAGTCAAAATCAGCTTGATGAGATGTTTCTAAACCAAACAAAACATCATGATCATATTCTTCAACGAGTCTTTTTGAGGTGGTGATGATACATTGTTGTGAGCCTTTTGGGAAATGTCTTAAGTTTTATAACTAATAATTCTTCTTTTTTTTAAATAAAACCATTCTTGAGAGACATGGTTGAGCAAAAATGAGTTCGCGCACAGTGGAGGAGCAGAAAAAGGCAGTGACTGTATTTTACTTTCTTTAATTGGTAAAGGTTGACAAAACACAAATTACAAAACGTTTTGGTAGAGTCCTTGGCTTATTCTAGATGCCTCATATGTATTCCAAAGCAAGATGTATAGTATTTGTATTTTTGAAACAATTTGTTGTTTTTGTTATGACAATGTAACAAGAATTGTGCGGATTATTAACAGAATTTCTAGGCATTATATTGAAAATTGTACCCAGTAACTCACAGATCGTATAAAACTTGTGATTTGATAGTTGATGACAAATAATGTCAATGCATTTACAGATCTTTCTTGATAATAACAAAAAATATATAAAAACTTCTTCGGTCCTCCGTCCATAATTACTGATTTTGCATCTCTCAAAACGGCCAGAAACACCCTTTTTGGTTTCAGCCAGCAAAAGTTACCTAATGTTGGTAATATCACATTGTATGTACTATAATCAGTACAATCATCATGCTGGAATAGGTAAATAATACGTTGCAGTACTATTTTAGGGAAAGTCCGCGTAAGTCGAACATGCCGGGCAATTGAACATCGGCTGCCATTCTGTGCGCGCCAATTGCAGCGGTCTGACTGTCCTTGCTGGAATACCTTTGTGGTATGTTAACAAAGCGTCAGGATGCAAATTATTTCCAAGAGAATACCACGCGTATCATTATACGAAATACAAAAGTGATACTTCTTTTAAAATTTATAGCCGGTAAGTAGATTCAATTTTGGAAGTTTCACAGTAGTTGAAAAATTTTCATACGTGGATTATAGTGAACGTAATGACTTGTTAATCCATAATGTTAGGTTAAGTGAATACAAGCCAAACAAAGCGGCACACGTGTTACTTTTGTATAGGTGCATAGCCGATTTTGCCCGAATGATACATCATGTTTCTTTTGAATATTGGTTTCCCAAATTATCTCCAAATTTGATATGTTCACTGTATCATGTAGGTACTGTTTTTTATTTCAGAAATGGTGTACAAATATCAGAGAACCACGACAAGAGCTTCATGGACAGAAACTGTAATGCAACAGGCAATTCAGGAATGCAAAGCAGGATCTTCTACCAGAAGCGTTTCTATAAAGTATAATCTACCACGTATTACACTTTACAGACATGTGAATAAAGGCTCAGAGAAGAAAAGTCTTGTAGATTCAAACGTATTTTCACAAAGGAGCAAGAATCTGAATTATGTGTAAATGGATGGCTTGTTTTATGGATTAACTAGAAAACAAAATACCATATCCATCTTCCTACAGTTCAGCTGGTGACGAATGGTTGATGGCGTTTCTAACTCAAAATCCCGAGATTGTTCTGAGAACACCGGAACCCACATCTTTTGAAGGTGCCAGGATTTGACAGAATCCAAGTTTCAAGATTTTATAAGATATTAGAAACAGAGTTGCAGAAACATCACATTGGTCCTGAGTCTCTTATACAACATGGATAAAAACAGGAATAATGACAACAACCAATAAGCCACCAAAAGTTCTCTCAATCAGTGGAAAAACAAGTAGGACTATTCAGTACCGAAAGAGGAAAACTGACAACAGTTATTTGCTGCCACAATACCACAGGCTCTTTTAGCTAACTTTCATTTATGATGGATAAAATAAATTTACCATCTACTTCAAAGACTCTTCCTGACCAACCACCAATAAGCATTCCCATGTTAGACAACTACAAAATTCTGGTCGACTGACGACGAGTCGACATCTAGAAAACAAATGTTGATCGTCAATTTGAAACACCTAAAAATCAAATGCTGCATACGGTGAAGATTGGTCGTCATCTAATGAAGAGCCGTTAATCGCTGCAGTTAAAAATCACTTGGCTGGCTTCTAAATATGGAACACTCTACACAATTAACTGTAACATGTAGTAATGATGTGTCAATTTTGGTTTCTATTAGCAAGACAAACTCAATAAAAATGATTTCTGACAAACATCCACCCATTTATCATGCCAAATGCAATTAGCACCACTTCGCTTGCCTTGTCCAAAAAAGGCTCAGGAAAACGCAAGTAGTAATACGTAACTGGAACGAAGCATTACCA